>CM056052.1:274986717-275021717 GCA_029574335.1 Rana kukunoris
AGGGAGAGAGAGAGATGGAAGGGAGAGAGAGAGATGAAAGAGAGAGAGAGAGATGGAAGAGAGAGAGAGATGGAAGAGAGAGAGATGGAAGAGAGAGAGAGATATCATGTGCTCTGATCAACACAAGATCGGCAGTAAAACACCGACTTGAAATCCGCGACTTCATTCAACAAAAGGATCTAGACTGTCTTTTTATTACAGAGAGCTGGCTCACAGCCGACTGTAACACCATTCTAGGAGAACTGGTGCCAGAAAATTACCGTATCATAACGGAAAACAGAATAGGGCAAAGAGGAGGCGGCCTGGCGGTGATCCACAAGACTCAGCTTGCAATCACCAAACCAGTCCGCCAAAACCCTCTTCCATTCATGGAAACCCTTACTCTGCAACTGCAAGCAAGTTCAAAGGAGACCGTCCACATTCTGCTCTGCTATAGGCCGCCCGGCCCAAAATCGCAGCTGCTATCATCATGGACTGATTTCTTCTCCACTTATACCCTCAACAGCAAACAACTTTTGCTGCTCGGGGATTTAAATCTCTGGGCCAACTCCTCACAAGACCCCATTGCCGACGCCTGTATTGACCACCTCGAAGGATTAGGATTGCAGCAACTAGTATGTGGACCCACACATGCTTCAGGCCACACACTTGATCTTATTTTCAGACAAACTCTGGAAATAAAAATTTGGGAAAATGAAAAATTGCCATGGACAGACCACCATGCAATTATATTCAGTATTTCCACCATCCCCCCTGCAACAAAAAACATCAAATCCAGTGACAACACACTGGACTAGATGTTCAGAAGAAGCTCCACTCGGAACTCTTCAAAACGACTTTAAGGAAAAAAATAGAAACAACTCAGCCGCATCAAACGGCCATTGAAACATTGGAAGCCATAAACTCGGCCATGCTACAGTCAGCCGACTTGGTAGCGCCGAAACGACGAACCCGCATTCGGAAAAACAACCGCAGCTGGTTTAACAACCAGCTGTCGTTACTGAAGCAAGAACGCAGAAGGGCTGAATCTGCCTGGAAAAGATGTTCTTCAGAGCTAAACCTATCCATCTACAAGGCGGCGACAAGAAAATACCACAAAGGAATTTTCCAAGCCAAGAAAAATTATTTTTCGGAGGCTATCAACGGCGCCCAAAACCGCCCCCGCGAACTCTTCAAGATGGTCACCCAGACCATGAAACCAGGATGCATTGAAGCCCCCAGTTCGGACACACAAGAATTTTGCAATGAACTATCGGATTACTTCATTAATAAAATCGAGGTAATCCGTGAAAGCATTCAGCAAAACAATTCCCCCTCAGCCCCCCCTGCAGCCTCTCACACAGCACCCATAGTAATTCTCCTATATCAGGTAAGTTTACCCTGGAACCCATCTCCATCGAGATCACTAAGAATGTCATTGGCGCTTTGCGTAATGGCACAGCGCCAAATGACATTATCCCCACAAAACTGCTGAAGGAATGCGCCTACATCCTGGCTCCTCCCATCACGCAGCTTATTAACCAGTCTTTCTTGGAGGGCATAGTGCCCTCACAGTTGAAAGAGGGTATAATCCAACCCATCATGAAGAAACCCTCCCTGGACCCCAAGGACCCACTCCACCGCCGTCCCATAACAAGCCTCAACGTACTCTCAAAGATAATGGAAAAAGTAGTGGTACAACAGCTGCAACAGCATCTAGATACCTACAAGCTACTTGACCCATTGCAATCAGGCTTCCGTCCCGGACACAGGACGGAAACAGCATTGCTGAAAGTATGGGACGATGTTCTCAAGGCCGCAGACGAAGGAGAATCTTGTCTTCTAGTTCTGCTGGACCTAAGTGCCGCTTTCGACACTGTAGAACACAATCTGTTACTGACTCGGCTTGCTGAAGTAGCCAGAGTCGCAGAAGGCGATTTATCTTGGTTCTCCTCTTTTCTGGAAAACCGATCGCAAACAGTGAAGTTAGGACCTTTTACGTCTGAAAAACGCACAGTAACATGCAGAGTCCCTCAAGGGTCGCCTCTGTCACCAGTGCTGTTTAACATATATCTTCGTCCTCTCTTTGAGATTATCAGCAGCCAAAAACTGCTCTACCACTCATATGCAGATGACACGCAACTGTATTTCCGCATCTGCAACAGTCAGGATCACCACCTCAATCTAGAGACATGTCTCTCTTTGATAGAGGACTGGATGACAAAGAGTTATCTTAAACTCAATGGAGCGAAAACAGAACTTCTCCTGTTTCACGCCAAGCGCAGGAATCAACTTTCAACAGCGTGGACCCCCCCGCCTATTTTGGGCAAGCTCATCACCCCTAGCGCCAAAGTCAAAAGCCTAGGGGTCATTTTTGACTCCTTTATGACAATGGACGCACAAATAGGGTCAGTAGTCAGCGGATCTCACCATCTACTGCGCCTACTACGCAAACTCACTCCGTTCATCCCTAAAGATGATTTAGCGGTTGTGGTGGGAGCAATTGTAAACTCCAGGCTGGATTATGCAAATGCCCTTTACCTCGGCCTCCCCAAGTACCAAATCGCTCGTCTGCAAGTCGTTCAGAATACGGCCGCCAGACTTGTGACTGGGAAAAAACCCTGGGAATCCATCTCACCATCACTGAGAGCCCTTCATTGGCTGCCAGTCAAAGACAGAATTACTTTTAAAGCTCTCTGTCTTACGCATAGATGTGTCCATGGGAATGCCCCCCTTTATTTATGCGAAATAATAAAAGCGCATAATCCCAATCGCGTTTTGCGATCCACGAATCGGAACCTGCTCCAGGTTCCGAAAGCCAACTTCAAGTCCAAAGGAGAAAGAAGATTCGCGATCCAAGGTCCCAGACTATGGAACGCTTTACCAACCAGCATTCGGTTGGAGGAGAACCACCTAGCATTTAGGAAAAAGGTCAAGACTTTTCTCTTTTGATATCAAAGGAGACAGGAACAACAAGCGCCCAGAGGCGATTCAGTTCGCATGTGCCGCGCTATATAAGTTTTCATTCATTCAGAGAGAGATGGAAGAGAGAGAGAGAGATGGAAGAGAGAGAGAGAGAGAGAGAGATGGGAGAGAGAGAGAGAGAGAGAGAGATGGAAGAGAGAGAGAGAGAGAGAGAGAGAGAGAGAGATGGAAGAGAGAGAGAGAGATGGAAGAGAGAGAGAGAGAGAGATGGAAGAGAGAGAGAGAGAGAGAGAGAGAGATGGAAGAGAGAGAGAGAGAGATGGAAGAGAGAGAGAGATGGAAGAGAGAGAGAGAGAGAGATGGAAGAGAGAGAGAGAGAGAGAGAGATGGAAGAGAGAGAGAGAGAGATGGAAGAGAGAGAGAGAGAGATGGAAGAGAGAGTGAGAGATGGAAGAGAGAGAGAGAGAGGTGGAAGAGAGAGAGAGAGAGAGAGAGATGGAAGAGAGAGAGAGAGAGAGAGAGAGAGATGGAAGAGAGAGAGATTGAAGAGAGAGAGAGAGAGATGGAAGAGAGAGAGAGATGGAAGAGAGAGAGAGAGATGGAAGAGAGAGAGATGGAAGAGAGAGAGATGGAAGAGAGAGAGAGAGATGGAAGAGAGAGAGAGAGGGGGATGGATGGGAGAGAGGGGGATGTAAAAGAGAGAGCGAGGGGGGTGGATGAGAGAGGAGGAGTGTGGGTGAGAGGGTGGTAGAGAGAGACGGGGTGGATGAGAGAGAGAGGGAGACGGGGTGGATGAGAGAGACGGGGTGGATGAGAGAGAGAGAGAGACGGGGTGGATGAGAGAGAGAGAGACGGGGTGGATGAGAGAGAGAGAGACGGGGTGGATGAGAGAGAGAGAGACGGGGTGGATGAGAGAGAGAGAGACGGGGTGGATGAGAGAGAGAGAGACGGGGGGAATGAGAGAGAGAGAGAGATGGGGTGGATAAGAGAGAGAGAGAGATGGGGTGGATAAGAGAGAGAGAGAGAGAGACGGGGTGGATAGAGAGAGAGAGAGAGAGACGGGGTGGATGAGAGAGAGAGAAAGAGAGACGGGGTGGATGAGAGAGAGAGAGACGGGGTGGATGAGAGAGAGAGAGACGGGAGGGATGAGAGAGAGAGAGAGAGAGGGGGGATGGATGAGAGAGGGAGAGAGGGGGATGGATGGGAGAGAGGGGGATGGATGGGAGAGAGGGGGATGGATGGGAGAGAGAGGGGGTGGATGGGAGAGAGGGAGATGGATGAGAGAGATGGATGAGAGAGGGGGAGAGAGGGAGATGGATGAGAGAGAGGGAGAGAGGGGCATGGATGGGAGAGAGGGGCATGGATGGGAGAGAGGGAGAGAGGGGCATGGATGGGAGAGAGGGGCATGGATGGGAGAGAGGGGCATGGATGGGAGAGAGGGGCATGGATGGGAGAGAGTGAGAGGGGCATGGATGGGAGAGAGGCATGGATGGGAGAGAGGGGCATGGATGGGAGAGAGGGGGATGTAAAAGAGGTGGATGTAAAAGAGCGAGAGAGAGAGAGGGGGATGGATAAGAGAGAGAGAGAGAGGGTGAGTGAAATTGACTCCCTAGCCTGGCCTGCGGTCCTTCCTGTCCCAGCCCCTGTCTGTGGTGGGTAGGTGTGTGTGATGCACCTACCTCCCGCCCATCCTCATCCCCTGGGCACTCGGCCAGACCATCTTCCTTCTTGCTGACAGCCTGTCACAGCTGGGACTGGGAGCCGACGTTGGAGATGGTGTACATGCTCTGGGAGGTGCCGGGAATACAGCCGCACTTACTGCTGCTTAGCCTCAGGTCAATCAGGGTGGCGATTCTCCCACTCCCTCTCGCGCTGTACTTTCAAGCCAGCCTCATACTTGACTCGGCTCCCAGGAGCAGTAGCGCGGAGGAGGAAGTGAAAGCCTCGCTTTCAACGCTGACCATGTATTGTAGTGGGTTGCAGCCGTGACGTCACTGGTTGCTACACGCCAAGCGGCACAGGCGTTAGCAACCAGGGCAGGCGAAGACTAACCAGCAGCGCAGCTCCACCCACCTCCTCCCTCCAGCGCGGCGTAATGACCAGAGTTGGTCGGGACTCGGGAGTCGGACTGCAGTCAGATTTTCGGGGGGGGACCTCCAGGGGCAGACTGAGCCGACCCGGGCCCCCTCCCACCACGGGCCCTCGGGCAGTGCCCGACTGACCGAATGGTCAGTCCGCCCCTGTTTATACACACATACTCAAGTGTGTTTGAGCTTTGGGGTGCACACCCTAATGCAATAGGCTGGGCACACCTATAGGTACCAGTAAGTGTGGGTCATCACTGGTGCAGGGCAGAGGAACTGAAAAACATCCAGCAGCTTTTTTGGGGTGAGCAGTATCCTAGCAAATACTGTATCTGAAAAACACAGTTCTAAATGTCTAGAACGTGCAGATGACCCCACAGCCAGTGGCTTGCGATGCAGGCACTTGGTAAGAGGCCCAGCGGGGGACCCAAGAAGAGAAGAATTTGGGGCTGCTCTGTGAAAAACCACTGCACAGAGCAGGTAAGTGCTAACATATTTGTTATTTTTCTTTAAATAAAAAAAGTTCCTTTACAATCATATTAATACTTAGTATGATGTTTGGCATTTACCTTGAGGAAATTGATTCCTCAAGAAAAGTTTGAAACCAAGAGTAACATTTTCCTAGATTGTACTGGATTTTAGGTCATGTTATTTCATTAAACACGTAACCAACAGCTGTTTTTACAACTTTTTTTTTTTTTTTTTGCATTAACACATGTCCCCTGGGGCAGAACCCAGTTGCCAAACACTTTTTATGACAATAACTTGCATATAAGCCTTTAAAATTAGCACTTTTGATTTTTCATGTTCGTGTCCCATAGTCTTTAACAGTGTTTGTGTGTTTGAACAAATTGTTTGCCTGTTCGCAAGTTCTGATGCGAACCGAACCGGGGGGTGTTCGGTTCATTCTTACTAACAAGAGAGCTCATATATTTATTTGGTACTGCATTTAAAAAGAAGAACATTTAAAAGTTACACATCCAGTTAAAATAATGAAGCATTAAAGTAGGTCCAGTGTCAGATATTTTACATTTATTCTTGACTGCATACGTGTAACATTAAAGTGGAGCTCCAGCCGCAAAAAAAAAATTTTTTAACGTCAGCAGCTACTAACAGTGTAGCTGCTGACTTTAAATAAGGACACTTACCTGTCCTAGGCGCTCGCGCTGATGGCCCCCCCGATGCCGGTCCCGCGATCGCTCCGAGTCCCGCGCCGCCATTCACACTATGGCTTCACTGCCCGTTTCCTACTGTGCCTGCGCGAGTCTCACGCTGGCTTGTGAATGGGCGCGCTGCTCTCTGAGAACACACACAGTTCCCAGAAAGCAGCGCGCCCCATTCACAAGGAGAAGGACAAGAAGAAATCAAACCGCGGTGCAGGTGAGGCAGATTACAGACTTCCGCATAGCAACAGCTATTTCGGGTGAGTATTTTTATTTTTTTCAGGTTTTTTTATTTTTATTTTTTTAAACAACATGGCAAAAAGAAATAATTTTTTTGGTCTTTTTTTATTTGATTATCAAGAAAAAAAAAACAGTGGTTATTAAATACCATCAAAAGAAAGCTATCATATAAACTTTAGTATAAGGCGAGTTTTCAGCACATTTTTTGATGCTGAAAAAGCCCCCCCCCCCCTGTATAATCGAGTCTCCCGCTGTTCATGCAGTCTTAACTGCAGTCGGTGGCTGTCCGCTGTAACAAAGCCCCACCTCCTCCTCGTCTGTGATAGACGGAACACTGAACACTGATACAATGCTGGGATCAGTGTTTAGTGTTCTGTCTATCACAGACGAGGGGGAGGCAGGGCTTTGTTACAGTGGATGGCGGCAGACTGCAGCAGCATGGAGATCAAAGGTACACGGGAGATCAGATACACAGTGAGGCTGCAGATGGACACAGTGAGGCTGCAGATGGACACAGTGAGGCTGCAGATGGACACAGTGAGGCTGCAGATGGACACAGCGGGGCTGCAGATGGACACAGCGAGGCTGCAGATGGACACATCGAGGCTGCAGATGGACACATCGAGGCTGCAGATGGACACATCGAGGCTGCAGATGGGCACATCGAGGTTGCAGATGGGCACATCGAGGTTGCAGATGGGCACATCGAGGTTGCAGAGGGGCACAGTGAGGCTGCAGATGGGCACAGTGAGGCTGCAGATAGGCACAGTGAGACTGCAGATGGCATTGTTGACCCTCTTTTCCACTTTTTGTAGCTGCTGCATTTCCCACCCTTTTACTCAAGTCAATACGTTTTCCCAGTTTTTTGTGGTAAAATTAGGTGCCTCTTCTTATATTTGGGGCAGCTTATACTCAAGTATATATGGTATATTTGTGTGAAAAAATTAATAAAAATGTAATATGTGTAAAATGCTGCATGACCCCACTTGTTATCCAAAGTGCGACCTTGCTGAAAGCTGAAAATTGGCCTGGGATGAAAGTGGGCATGTGGTTAAGCATTCCTAGTGAGGATTCAAAGATAGGGCTATTTGTGAAGGGGCACACATGGTTCTGTTGTGATATGGAACTCTGATTTGAAGGGGGACTCTAATGTGTGCTTAATGGTATGTCCTCTGACTTTTTTACTGCACCCCCGCATCAAACAGTCTAGATCCAGGAACTGTGACAGGGACATGTCCTTTTCCTACATACTACAAAAGGCATCTTATTTTATAATTTCAGAAACACTGCATTAAACACAACAAATAGACAGCCTACACCATATACCGTTACATTCTGAAGTTCTCACAATGTACCCACTATCACTCAGATATCTGCAACACTAGGCATCTTATACCTTTCACCCTGCTACATACATTTTGTTACACATTAACCACTTAAAGTGGATGTAAACCCCAAAAAAAAAAATCATTTTTGATGTCACAATGTAGAGTATAAGATTTCCTATCATTTGTGCCCAGTCTTGCCACACAGAGTTAATCCAGCGCTGAGTAATCCTCTTTTATGTTCAGTGAAAACGAACAGCTTTCCAGATAAAACCCTGCCTAAACAAAAAGTCCGGAATCTCTCTTCTTGCTTTGAGTGAGAGGTTATTTACAAATATAGCTAGGACATGTTTATCATATGTTATGTTTTGTTTATCATAACATGAGGTGATATAACATCATAACACATCCTAGTAATATACAATGAACTTTGGATCACCTCTTGTTATGATAAACATGTCCAAGCTATATTTGTAAATAACCTGTTACTGAAAGCAAAAACAGAGAAACGGACTTAACCTAATTTGGCAGGTTTTTATCTGAAGTCCGGTTAATTTGCACTGAACTTTAAAAGAGGATTACTCAGCGCTGGATTAACTCTGTGTGGCAAGACTGGGCACAGATGATAGGAAATCTTATACTCTACATTGTGACATTAAAACAAAAAACATTTTTGGGGGGTTTACAACCACTTTAAGGACCAGGCCTACTTTCCAGACTCAGTGTTTACAAGTTAAAAATATATTATTATTTTTTGCTAGAAAATTAATTAGAACCCCCAAACATTATGGCCCGGATTCACAAAGCACTTACGCCGGCTACGCGTAAGTACAAGTGTGCGCAGTCGTATCTATGCGCTGACCCACAAACCAAGATACATCAAAAAATAGGCTTCAGCCGCCCGACGTAACTTTCCTACGCCGGCGTATATTTACGCTGGACGCATGTGGCGCTCCCATTGATTTTCGATGCAAGTTATTTAAATACGGCGATTCACGAACGTACTTGAGCCCGGCGCATAATATACGCGGTTTGCGTAAGTCCAGCGTAAAGTTATTCCCCATATTGGAGGCGCAACTCATGCAAAAGTATGGACCAGGGAACGAATGCCGTCAAATTTTACGTAGTTTACGTTGTACGTGAATAGAGCTGGGCGTAGGTTACGTTCACGTCGTAGGCAGTGATTCGACGTATCTTAGGCAGTTGTTTCGACGTGATTGTGAACATGCGCACTGGGATGCGTCCAAGGCACGACGCATGCGCAGTTCATTTTCAGTACTTTTCTGACGCTCGGCCCATCATTTGCATGGGGTCATGCTTCATTTAAATGTATCACGCCCACTTCCAGCCCACTTCCACCTACTTTGACTTAGGGCGGCTTACACCTACGAATTTACGTTACGCCGGCGAAACGTTGGGAGCATTTGCTTTGTGAATTCCATGCTTCCCTCTCCGCGCTGCACCGGCTTAGCGAAAAAGACATACACTACGGCGTCATATATATATATGCGCCGATGTATGTGAATCCTGGCCTATATATATTTTTCTAACACCCTATAGAATAAATGGTGGTCGTTGCAATACTTTGTCTCACCGTAATTACACAGCGGACTTACAAGCGCACGTTTTTTGAAAAAAAACATTTAATTAAGAAATAAGACAACAGTAAAGTTAGCCCAATTTTTGTTTATATTGTGAAAGATAATGTTATGACGAGTACATTTATACCCAACGTGTCACACTTCAAAATTGTGACCACTCGTGGAATGGCGACAAACTTATACCCTTAAAAATCTCTATAGGCGACATTTAAAAATTTCTACAGGTTACCAGTTTTGAGTTACAGAGGAGTCTAGAGCTAGAACCTATGTTGGCTCAATGGCTTTGCTGCTCACATTGGCATGCCGGTAGTAGTAGCACATTAGGGGGACCACAGCTGGGTAAGTTCTGATAATTGGAATGAAGGAGGTTGGGCTCTCGCTCTAACAATCATGGTGATACAGTGCGGAAAATAAGTATTTGAACACCCTGCTATTTTGCAAGTTCTCCCACTTGGAAATCATGGAGGGGTCTGAAATTGTCATCGTAGGTGCATGTCCACTGTGAGAGACATAATCAAAAAAAAAAATTCCAGAAATCACAATTTATGAATTTTTTTAACTATTTATTTGTATGATACAGCTGCAAAGAAGTATTTGAACACTTGTCTATCAGCTAGAATTCTGACCCTCAAAGACCTGTTAGTCTGCCTTTAAAATGTCCACCTCCACTCCATTTATTATCCTAAATTAGATGCACCTGTTTGAGGTCATTAGCTGCATAAAGACACCTGTCCACCCCATACAATCAGTGAGAATCCAACTACTAACATGGCCAAGACCAAAGAGCTGTCCAAAGACACTAGAGACAAAATTGTACACCTCCACAAGGCTGGAAAGGGCTACGGGGAAATTGCCAAGCAGCTTGGTGAAAAAGGTCCACTGTTGGAGCAATCATTACAAAATGGAAGAAGCTAAACATGACTGTCAATCTCCCTCGGACTGGGGCTACATGCAAAATCTCACCTCGTGGGGTCTCAATGATCCTAAGAAAGGTGAGAAATCAGCCCAGGACTACACGGGAGGAGCTGGTCAATGACCTGAAAAGAGCTGGGACCACCGTTTCCAAGGTTACTGTTGGTAATACACTAAGACGTCATGGTTTGAAATCATGCATGGCACGGAAGGTTCCCCTGCTTAAACCAGCACATGTCAAGGCCCGTCTTAAGTTTGCCAATGACCATTTGGATGATCCAGAGGAGTCATGGGAGAAAGTCATGTGGTCAGATGAGACCAAAATAGAACTTTTTGGTCATAATTCCACTAACCGTGTTTGGAGGAAGAAGAATGATAAGTACCATCCCAAGAACACCATCCCTACTGTGAAGCATGGGGGTGGTAGTATCATGCTTTGCGGGTGTTTTTCTGCACATGGGACAGGGCGACTGCACTGTATTAAGGAGAGGATGACCGGGGCCATGTATTGCGAGATTTTGGGCAACAACCTCCTTCCCTCAGTTAGAGCTTTGAAGATGGGTCGAGGCTGGGTCTTCCAACATGACAATGACCCGAAGCACACAGCCAGGATAACCAAGGAGTGGCTCTGTAAGAAGCATATCAAGGTTCTGGCATGGCCTAGCCAGTCTCCAGACCTAAACCCAATAGAGAATCTTTGGAGGGAGCTCAAACTCCGTGTTTCTCAGCGACAGCCCAGAAACCTGACTGATCTAGAGAAGATCTGTGTGGAGGAGTGGGCCAAAATCCCTCCTCCAGTGTGTGCAAACCTGGTGAAAAACTACAAGAAACGTTTGACCTCTGTAATTGCAAACAAAGGCTACTGTACCAAATATTAACATTGATTTTCTCAGGTGTTCAAATACTTCTTTGCAGCTGTATCATACAAATAAATAGTTAAAAAAATTCATAAATTGTGATTTCTGGAATTTTTTTTTTTGATTATGTCTCTCACAGTGGACATGCACCTACGATGACAATTTCAGACCCCTCCATGATTTCCAAGTGGGAGAACTTGCAAAATAGCAGGGTGTTCAAATACTTATTTTCCGCACTGTACCTCACATGTGTGGTTTAAACACTGTTTTCATATGGGGGCACTACTCACGTATGTGTTTGTTTCTAACTCTATAGCTCGTAGGGACGTGGCGCTTAAACAAAAAATCGTATTTATTTAAATTTTTATTTTGACACTGTCCTTTTTAAAAAAAACATTCCTTGTAATAGTAAAAAAGCATGACAGGACCTCTTAAATATGACATCTGGGGTCAAAAAGACCTCAGATCTCATATTTACACAAAAATGTAATAAAAAAATAAAACATTAAATGTCATTTAAAAAAAAAATCTAGTTTAAGAGCATTGGGCGGATATGACGTTTGACATTGCTTTCGCCAGTCAATGCTATGGAGCCAAGGGGGGCCTATCTTCCCCTCACTCGGCAGCCAGCCAAACAGGGTAGAAGAAGCGATTGTCTGCGCTGCTACCAGCGACTCCGGTAAGCGGCAGAGACCACCGGAGCACAGCGGGAGGGAGACCCCTCTCCTGCCCCCGATAAAAGTGATCTTGCGGCAAATCCGCCACAGAGACCACTTTTATCTTAAAGCAGACAGCCGCTCAAGAAGAGGATACCAGGGTTATGACAGCTATCTGCTGCCATAACAATGATATTCCTCTTCAAACAGCCGACATATAACCGTGGGCGGTCCGTAAGTGGTTAAAGTGCAACTTCACTCTCCAAATCAAGATTGATTATTTTTAATCCTCATGCTGCAAGCATTAGTAAATAGATACAATTATATAAAATAAAATATATATTTTTTTACATTTCCTCAGTTACTTCCTGGTTTCCAGCCTAGGCAAATGATGTCATATGTTCCAGAAGTCTTCAGGAGGGGAGTGGGGGAAGAGGGGTTTTCTCAGCTAAGCACGCTCTCCTGTATGCATACTTGAGCTAAGGGCAGGAAGTAAATGCTACATTATTCATTTGCCCCTATTCAAGAGGGCCACAGTCAGAAATTCTAGGGTTATTTTTTTCTTTTTATACTCGGCACTTTGTTTCATGCACCACATTCTACTCAGCAATCCCCAGTATGCACCCAGTACACTTGGCAATCCCTATCATGCACCTATTACAATGGGCACTCCACACCATGCATCTTGTTAAACTCAGCACACTGCACACCAAGTCAACTAAGGAAACTACAGTGCATCCCAAATAAACTGTAAGGTACCTGTCCGAAGTGGAGCTTGTGTGCTGAGGATTCAAGTGAAAATTTAGTCAGGCAGGTCAGGTTGACAACAGATAAGGCAAAGCAGTACACAATCGAAATCCAGAGAGTGGTCAGGCAGGCAGAGGTCATACACGAGCTGGTGGTGAAGTACAAAATCAGCAGGCTAGAGAGTAGTCAGGAATTCAGGCAGAAGTTCATATACAGCATTCAGAGTGAGACCATGAACATCCTGGTTCAAAGACACACAAGTACATGACAGGGCCCCCTCCCCAGTGGAACCCTCCGGGGGTCTAACGTGGCTTAGTGGAGAAGGAGGCATTGAAGTCTTGATTAAGAGCAGGAATATGCAAATCTTTGGGTGGGACCCAGGAGCGGTCTGACCCTGTCTTCTAGAATCAAGAATCTTAGAGACTTCAAACTTATTGTGTCCATCAACAAGAACAGGAGGAGGTAGCTGTTGCGTTCTGGAGTAGCAATGGAAAATTACCTTTTTGAGGAGGGAAGCATGGAATATGGGATGTATCTGGAGAGAGGAGGGCAATTTCAACCGATAGGAGACTGGCCCCACTCAAGCAATAATTCTGTAAGGACCGATGAATCGAGGGCCCAATTTGGTAGAATGCTTCAGTCTCACGTATTTGGTTGATAGCCAAACTCTGTCCCCCACCACATATGGAGGTATATGGCGTCTTCGTTTGTTGGAGAAAAGAGCATACTTTCCTGCTGACTTGTGTAGTAATAAGCAAATCTTTTTCCAATGTAGCAGAATATTTTTCACCCTCTGATCTGTTGCTGGTACAACAGAAGAAGGCTGAAGTAGGGGAAAAGTCTGAGGGTGATAGCCTAGGGCTGCACAGAATGGTGTAGTATGAAGAGCACTATGCCAACGGGAGTTAAAAGCAAAAATTTAGACCCGTTGGAGTATAAGGCATTGATATAATGTCGAGGATAGGTTTCCATGGTCTGGTTCATACATTCAGTTTGACCATCGCTTTGAGTGTGATGTGAGGTAGAGAGTGAAAGCGTTACTTCCAATTTCTTGCAGAGCGCTCTCCAGAATCGGGAAACAAACTGGGATCCGCGTTCTGAGATGACATTGGTAGGTATGCCATAATATTTCACAATATGGGGAAGGAAGTGGGTAGACAGAATCGTGAAAAATGTCATTCATGAAACGTTGGAAGACAGTAGGGGCATTACACAGTCCAAATGGCATAACCAGATACTCAAAAAGTCTATTACGGGTGTTGAATTCTGTCTTCCACTCACCCCCCTCTCTAATTCGAATCAGACTATAAACCCCGTTGGAAGCCCAGCTTAGAGAAAATAACGGCTCCCTTACGTACATCAAACAGTTCTAGAATGAAAGGCAAAGGGTAGGAGTCTTTTACAGTGATTTGATTTAACCCTCGATAGTCTATGCATGGTCGAATACCACTATCTTTTTTTTCAACAAAGAAAAACCTTGCCCCTACTGGAGAAGAAGAGGGTCGGATTAAAACATCTTTCCAAGTTGTCTTTTACGTATTTCTCCATGGATTTTTGTTCAGGCAAAGGTCCTTCTTTTGGGAAGGTGCTCCAGGAATCAAACTAATTGTGCAGTCAAAAGAACGATGTGGAGGTAAAACCTCTGCTTTTTGCTTGCAAAATACATCTGCAAATTCATGATATTTGTGTGACAAGGAAGGTGGGATGGCCACAGAAGCCAACAGACAACCAGAAAGTCTTTTGGGTTAAGACAAACAGTTTAGGTAATAGGACGACCCCCAAGAGGTTAGTTATCCATTCTCCCAATCAAAAGAAGGGTTGTGTTGTTGTAACCATGGATAACCAAGGATAATGGGCAGAAGTGGAGAATCAATAAGAGAGAAGACAATTTCCTCTTTGTGGAGTATGCCTACCTGAAGGGTGATTGTCGTAGTCTCAAATTTTACAATGCCATTTCCCAACGGTTGTCCATTCAGGTTGGTGATGTTCAGGGGTCTAGACTTTGAAACAAATGGGATATTATTTTCTTTAGCAAAAGTGTAGTCCAGGAATATGCCAGAGGCTCCAGAATCCACAAAAGCCTCACAGGAGATAAGTTTAGAGGCTAAATGGATAAATACGGGAATGGTAATCTTGGTCTTTGAGGATATACTTTAAGATCTAACCCAGCTCCTCCAACATTGGTTAGACCCTGTCTTTTTACTGGATGGGAAGGGAAGACAGATAGCAAATGTCCTTTAAGTCCACAGTACAGGCATAGGCCCAATGCCCGCCTCCTTTGTATCTCTGACTCTGTTAGTTGGAGACAGCTTACTTCCATGGGTTCCACAGGTGCCTGGGGTTCAACAGAGATTTCAGGTTCTGGCTGAAGTGGTACTTGGAAGTTAGGGGCCAAATGGTAAACTGACCCAGGAAGCTTTCAAGTTTTAAGTCTCTCTTGGCACCTTTCATGATACCGGACATCCAGACGAACACAGCTCTATGAATTTCTCAAGGTCTTCTGGGGAATCCTTATAGACAAATTTGTCCTTGATGCGATCTGTAAGACCTTTTCGGAAGGCTGCACATCAAAGTGCTAAAGGTCCCAGGGTTGTTGCGGAAATGCAAATGGAAAACATTTAAAAAACCTATGCAGTCCTCAGTATCACCCCCAAATTTTTTAGGCAAGGGAAGTTTGGGTGGTACAGAAGAGTCGGATTGGATTGAAGCAAGATTCTGGACCATTGCAGAGGGACCAGGCAAGCAAGATTTAAGCATAGCTTAAAGTTCATCTAACTTGGCATCCAGGGAAGAAAGATACTGTTCATGAGATCCAATCGATTGTCCCTGACGCAAAATCACCTTAACAATCTCAGCAGGGTCCACTGCCATCGTAGGTCGTTTGTAATGTAAGGGACCTGTGGTAGGTAGTGTCCAAAGTGGAGCTTGTGTGCTGAGGATTCAGGCAAAAGACTAGTCTGGCAGGTCAGGTCGACAACAGATCAGGCAAAGCAGTACACGATCGAAATCTAGAGAGTGGTCAGGCAGGCAGAGGTCATACATAAGCTGGCGGTGAAGTACAAAATCAGCAGGCTAGAGAGTAGTCAGGAATTCAGGAAGAAGTTCATATACAGTATTCAGAGTCACAAAGCAGTCACAACACCCAGGGAGCTTGTCCACACAAATGGGCACTGAGAGATAGGAAGTGCCTCTATTTATGGGATGCTTTGATTGAACATTGTCCACAGTGGGACCAGGAACATCCCAGTTCGAGGACACCCAGCTACATGACATAAACTCAGTACATTGTAGCCTGAATCCAGTTACTCTCAACACTCTGCACCATGGACCGCATTATATACCTCACAGCAGTGAAATTTGATTATCCTCAGCACTATAAAGCCCTGCGAGACTAAGCACACTGCAGCATGCACCCTAAATACCCTCAGAGCACTGTAACATGCACCCAGTTACACTCATCAATCGGAACAATGCTCCCCACTACATTCAGCACTGTGCAGCATGCACCTCTGTACACTTTGCATCATATTACATCCAGCACACCACAGATTGCACCTACATGTCAGTTTAGCAAGTTGTAACTTGTTAGACAGATTTGCAGCTTCTTACCAACAACTACTGTAAATGTAACATGGATTATAATGTATTATGTTTTTCTTCGACTATTGTTGCATGGCTGCAGCCTGAATTTACCTATGGCTAGGTTTAAAAGATATACAAAGGGCAGAAGAATCACTGGGATTGTTCTGAAATGTTAACACTGAACGCATTGTTTTGTTTTTAAATTGAATCCCAGGGCAGTGTTTTGTTTTTAAAATGAATCTGATTGGTTCTGAGGAGTTTTAGACACACAGCTTGGACCACAGTGAAAAGCTGCCATGAGATTTTTCATACGGAGCCAGACAAGCAGGAAGTGTGGAGATCAGAGCAGAATTACAGTAACTTCGAAGCAAAAACGAACAATGAGAACATGAAAACAGCACTGCATTAAGGTAAAGGAAGCTATTTAGCTAAAAAAAAAAAAAAAAAAATCCTTTAGTGATCCTTTAAGTAAAATAAATAGACACAATGCTTCCACTGGAGCATAAAATTGTTTTCTTAATTGCATAAAGCTCAAAATAATTGGTAAAAAGAAAAATTCAAAAAATACATTTACATTTTTCAGTTAACTTTTCCCAAAGCTCTTTAAAATGGTTGTGAAGTGCATATTGTGATTTGAAATGACCTCTTTTTTACAGAAAGTAATTTTAATCTTACAGCTAATTAGTTTTCATATGTAAGGCTTCATTCACACATAGCCGACTCCGTCGCAGTCAGTTCCGACGGAGTCCGCCTGTGTCTGCCAGCTCAGCGGGAGATCAGTCCGCAGATCTCCGCTGAGCCGACGGATGACAAGCTCCTCTCTGCTCACTGAGCGGGGAGGAGCTTGTCGAGTCCCGCTGTCCTCTATGGAGCGATCTGATGAAAACGGACAGCATGTCCGTTTTCATCAGATCTTTCCCGATCCGATCCGCATGGACGGATGGGGACGTGAGCCCCATACGTTTGTTTTTAGCGGATCGGATCAGGTCGGATGTCAGCGGACATGTCTCCGCTGACATCCGACGCTCCATAGGGGTGCATGGAGCGCCCGTTCAGGTCCGCCTGAAAAACTGACAGACGGACCTGAACGGATCCATGTGTGAACGAGGCCTAAATGTCATAGAGATTTTCAGATCTGTGTTTGCTGCATAGCCTAGAGCTAAGGGAGAGAAGGTAGGGTCAGAGCTGAAGTATCTCTGAGACATAAATGAGTAATTACAGTGCTTATTACTTACAAAATGATCATAACGTATGTTAAATAGCCCTTGTCCTAACGTTACATTAAAATAAAGCAATATAAACAAAATAGATATTTATAGGATTCTTTAACCACTTAAGGACCGGACCAATACGCTGGTAAATGACCCAAGGGGTTTTTACAATTCGGCACTGCGTCGCTTTAACAGACAATTGTGCAGTCGTGTGACCTGGCTCCCAAACAAAATTTGCGTCCTTTTCTTCCCACAAATAGAGCTTTCTTTTGGTGGTATTTGATCGCCTTTGCGATTTTTATTTTTTGCGCTATATACAAAAATAGAGCGAAATTTTTGAAAAAAAAACAATATTTTTTACTTTTTGTTATAAGAAAAATCAAATAAACTAAATTTTAGTCAAACATTTAGGCCAAAATTTATTTAGCCACATGTCTTTAGTAAAAGAAAAATCGCAATAAAAAAAAAATAGCTACCTAGCGGGAACAGCGACACTAATACAGCGATCAGAAAAATGATCGCTTAGTGACACTGGCAATAGGGAGTGAAAGGGTTAACTAGGGCGCTGATCAAGGGGTTAAAACTTTATTAGAGGGGGTACGGGGGCTACCCTGAACCTAACACTAACTGTCTGTCACACCTAACTGTCACACTGACACTAAATGCAGTGATCAGTACACTGCATTCAGTGACACTGTGACAGGGGGGTGGGGGCGATCGGGGGGTTAAATGTGCCTGTGTGTCTGTGTGTCAGTGTGCTGTTGTGCAGACTTACTGTGTGATGTGATCTCTCCTCAGCGGCGGTTGAAAAAAAAACACAGAGAGCAGAGATCACATCACTTCCCTCTTCCTGTGTTTACACTGCACTGCAGGGGGAGCGCGCAGATTGGCTGGGAGCGATCCGGAGGGGGCGGACAAAACGAACAGCCTTATATATATATATATATACGTTGATGTGCCTGTCTGTCCCATTCTGCCAACGTAAATGTACATGCGGCGGTCCTTAAGAGGTTAAAGTGGTTATTAACCTTTACATATACCCAGTGAAGGGACTAGCCTCAGGTGATACACATATATTGAACAAATCCTCCTACATAATGTGTACCTGTTTATCTACAGCTTTTTCTTCTCTACATCCATTTAAAATGCAGAATGTATACAGCTTTGGCGTCCTTTTTTTCCCCACAAATAGATAACCTCTACGGTATTTTTTTTTTTTTTTGCGCTATAAACAAAAATAGAGCAACAATTTAAAAAAAATGCAATATTTTTTACTTTTTGCTATAATAAATATCCAAAAAATATATTAAAAACAACTTGTTTTTCCTCAATTTAGGCCGATACGTATTCGTCTACATATTTTTGGTATACAAAATCACAATAGGCGTTTATTGATTGGTTTGCGCAAAAGTTAAAGCGTTTACAAAATAGGGGATAGTTTTATGTAATTTTTATTAATATTTTTATTTTTTTACTAGTAATGGCGGCGATCAGCGATTTTTTTCGTGACTGCGACATTATGGCGGACACATCGGACACTTTTGACACATTTTTGGGACCATTGTCATTTTTACAGCGAATGTCAATGGCAGTGAAGGGGTTTACCACTAGGGGGCACTAAAGGGGGTTAAGTGCATCCTATTGTGTGTTTCTTACTATAGGGGGCGTGGCTGGACGTGTGACGTCACTGATCGTCGTTCCCTATGACAGGGAACAGACGATCAGTGACAAGTCACAGAGAAGGACGGGGAAGGTTTATTTACACTCACCTCTCCCCATTCTTCAGCTCCTGTGACCCTATCGCGGGACACCGGCCGCGATCGGGTCTGCGGGTCCCGCAAGCACGGTCACAGAGCTTCGTACCTGTACGTGCTTGTGCCCAGCCGTGCCATTCTGCCGACGTATATCGGCGTGAGGCGGTCCTTAAGTGGTTAAACAGAAATGGGTGTGGCTTTGACAGGAAGGGGTGGGTCATATTTAAATTAGGGGGTGTACAATTTTAGTCAGGCTTAGGGCAGCACAAAACCTAAATACACTACTGCATCTTGGGTAGGGTTGCCACCTTTTCTTTAAGCCAAACCCAAAGACTTTGGCTGCGCACAGAAAATTTTTTTTTTTAGTATACACTAAACATATATTTTGTGATTAAATAACAATTATAATTGTATATATTTTATCACAAGAGTCCTCCCTTACATCAGAGTCAGATGTAAAGTTGTGTGTACATCTAAATATGCAGTATTTCCCTTTTACTTCTGAACTTACAGAGTTCCCTGTAAGGGGCGACTGTGCAGACTCTGATATAAGGGAGAACTCTGGGGACTTTTATTTAAGGTAGAGCAGTGAGAACTCTGATGTAAGGGGGAACACTGCATATTCTGATATAAGGGGATCCCTGATAACTGGAGCCCCCACTTACATTATGGTTCCCAACATTCCCCTTTAATCAGGGTTCCCAGCACCTCTGTTACTTCAGTGTCTGCAGACTTTCCACTTGCACTGTAAGGGCCCTTCTATGCGTGCAAACCGTTTGGAAAACACCAATCGTTCTGTATTGGGAGGGGGACACAAACAGATATCTGCCCATTTACACCTGCCTGCATCTGATCCAATGAAACGAGACCGATGAGGATCCATTCACCATCCATTTACTATGATATTTCTCAGTTTCTCATTCCTAATTTGCAGGGATGAGAAACTGACAAATGGCTCCGTCTGTACTGCACAGGTTGTCTGACAAAGTGGGTGGAGACCTGTATATTGGCCCCGCCCATTCCCGACATCAGATGTTGGATTTGACAGCTCCACTCACTCTCACTCTTATTGCGGCCGTATGCCCACTGACTTACCCACCAATCCCTGGCTGTGCTGGATGGATGTTCACACTGCTGCATGTCCTGCTAGGCTGCACTCATTTGTGATCCATCTGATGCCTGCATTCTTGCATTGACTCCTGTATATTGGTAATTAAGATTTTAGAACATAAGTGTGCTATGTTTATTGGTGTCTTTGCAGTTTAACTAATTCCTGAACCTTGCACTCTGTACAAAGCACTTCTGAGCTCAGCACTCTGTACAACGCACCCCTGAACCTTACATTCTGTATACGCACTCCTAAACCTTGTACTCTGTACAATTCACTCCTGAACCTTGCACTTTATACAATGAACTCCTGAATCTTGCACTGTGTACAATGCACTCCTGAACCTTGGACTCTGTACAACGCACTATAGAACCTTGCACTCTGTACAACGTACTCCTGAACCCTGCATTCTGTACAATGCACTCCTGAACCTTGCACTCTGTACATATTGCATTCCTGAACTTTGCACTCTGTATGAAACGCACTCTTGAACCTTGCATTCTGTACGTAAAAACAAGAAAACTCTAATATCGATATATAAAAAAAAAATTCACTCACATGTACCAAGGTGCAGTGTACACAGCCAATGCTAGAAGAGTCCTATGATCCTCCTCCACCTCCAAGATGTCCAGTCGGATCAGACATCCAAGATAGGGAAAGCCTGCACCTGTATGGCATTCCATATCGAGTCTAAGTCTGGACAAAGGGGTACATGCACCCAAAATGTGTTGCCTTCGAGACCAAGAAGTGGGCATGAACATTTGATGAGGAAGTTAGCAAAGTCTGGAGTATGCCCCCGTGGTGTATGTAAACCCAAATCAAATTCAGTGGAATTATAACCCTCTGAATACAGTTTTCTGATGTAAATATTTTTTGTGAATCTGTTGCAAAGTTACTTACCTGAACATCCTACCATGAACAGCACTTCCTGTTGCAATTTAGGACCTCATACACACTGGCATACCTCTTAACTTTTTGAGATGGGAATGAGGGACACCTATCAGCAAAAGTATGCAGGCATAGGACACATCCCTTGACACACTCCCTTAAAGGAGAAATTTACAAAAAAAACAAAATTGGTTAAGCCCACAAGTGCTTTTCTTACCACTACTATTCCTTTATATTGGCTTTTGGAATTTACAAATTCAGCAATATAGAAATCAGATGAAAGGTTTAGCGCTAGAAAACACTTTTTGATAGAGAAAAATTGTATTTTATATACAGCTATTAGACCAAAATGAGGGACAAATGAGGAGGAATGAGGGACAGAGGGACATTGTTCCAAATCATGGACAGTCCTTTGAAATCAGGGACAGTTGGGAACTATGCACTGGGCATTTACCCAGATCTTCTAAATGCCTTTCTCCTGGCAGGAGAAAAGCAGAGTGAAAAACACGCCCAAAGGTGTGTTTAGGCTTTTTTAACTACTTCCGGACCTCCCCCTGCCCACCGTATTCACGGTTGTCCATATAGACAGCAGTTACCTGTGGTGATCATTGCTGCGGAAGAGCAGGCCAGCTACCCGAAACAACGTACCTGTACGTTGTTAAATGCTACCGGGTCGGGGGCACACGTGTCCAATCACAGCGGGAGACAATTAGCCGCAGATTCTCTTTTTTCCCGCTGGGATTCCTGGCGGATTTTAAGCCGGCAGTTTCCTTATGTGGAAAACCTGCGGTGGAGCATACACACGGCCGGGTTTCCTGACCAAAGCTCTCATGGCAGTTTTCCTGTCGGGAAACCCGGCTGTGTGTAGGGGGAAAAAGCTACCAAGTAGGTTCTCGCTTTTCCCCTCGCTTTTCCCGATCGTGTGTACAAGGCATAAGAAATCATTCCCTAGGAACGCACTTAACTGTTTGATCGCCCCTGACTTTAACCCCTTCCCTGCCAGTGTCATTTATACAGAGACAGTGGGCCAGATTCAGAGAGCAATTACGCCTGTCTAACTAGTGTTAGACAGGAGTACTTTCAAATTACGCGCGCCGTATCACTAGTTTGAATCCTCAAACCATGATATGGCGGCGTTGGGCTTCGATCTGACAGGCTTACGTCTTCGTACGCCTTCGGATCTACGCTGCGATCTTTTTGCGGCCGCTGGGTGGAGTTCGCGTCGTTTTCAGCGTCGGGGTATGCAAATGAGCTTTTTCCGGCGATCCACGAAGTTACGAGCATCGTTCGCAATCGTGTACGTAATTTTTTCGCTACGTAAAGTTAAACCAGCTATTAGCTGGTCTAACGTTACGCGGCCCATGTTAAGTATGGCCGTCGTTCCCGTGTCGACTTTCACATTTTATTTTTTTTTTGCGTACGTCGTCCGGGAATAGGAATGTCCGTAAACGACGCTACTCAAAAAAAAAATGACGTAACGACGTGATTTCGTGCAATGCACGGCGGGAAATTTCTGAACGGAGCATGTGCAGTTCGATTGCCGCGGGGACGCGCTTAATTTAAATGCCTCACGCCCCCTATTCGCGTAGTTTGATTCCGCCGGGAGAAATACACTACGCCGCCGTACCTTACGGGCCAAAATCTCTCTGAATTCCTCCTAGAGCCAGGTAAAGTACGGCAGCGTAGAGTATCTCTGATACTCTGCGGGAATCTAATTATTTCTGAATCTGGCCCAGTGCTTTTTTCTTTTTTTTTTGCACTGATCACTGCATTACTGTCACTGGTCTCCAAAAAGTGTCACTTAGTGTTCAATTTGTTCACCTTAATGTCGCAGTCCCACTAAAAAATCGCTGTTTGAAGATCAATTATGCGAAATCGGAAGCGATGGGGGTAGCCCTCCCCTTAAAAGTACAGCAAAACATACAACCCAATTTTAAGTTTAAATGGGTAGGGTCGGCATTGAATATCTAGGGATAAACATCCCATCAAGACTAGCCTCTTATGGACCGCCGCATATACATTTACATCGGCAGAATTGCACCGACAGGCACATCAACGTATATATACGTTGGTGCCTTGAGGTGGGTCGGGGGTCCGATCGGGACCCCCTCCCCCGGTACATGCGGCGGTCACCGCGGCTGTACGAGCGATCCGGCAAAAGGGGGCGGCTATTCGTTTTTGTCCGCCCCCTCCGGATCGCTCTCAGCCAATGCGTGCGCCCCCCCCCCGCTCTGTACTTCCTCCTCCTGTGTAAACACTGGAAGGAGGAAGTGATGTGATCTCTCCCTCAGCGTTTTTTTCAACCACCGCTGAGGAGAGAAGACATCACCTAGTAAGTCTGCACATCATTACACTGACACACACTACACACAGGCACATTTAACCCCCCCCCGATCGCCCCTCCCCCTGTCACAGTGTCACTGAATGCAGTAATCATACATGTATTATTACTGTATTTAGTGTCAGTGTGACAGTCAGTTAGTGTTAGGTCCTGGGTAGCCCCCGTACCCCCCCCTAATAAAGTTTTAACCCCTTGATCACCGCCCTAGTTTACCCTTTCACTCCCTATTGCCAGCATCACTAAGCGATCATGTATTAGTGACGCTGTTCCCGCTAGGTAGCTAATTTTTTTTTTTATTGCGATTTTTTTTTTTCTAAAGATATGTGGCTAAATAAATTTTGGCCTAAATGTTTGACTAAAATTTAGTTTATTTGATTTTTCTTATAACAAAAAGTAAAAAATATTGATTTTTTTTCAAAAATGTCGCTCTATTTTTGTATATAGCGCAAAAATAAAAATTGCAGAGGCGATCAAATACCACCAAAAGAAAGCTCTATTTGTGGGAAGAAAAGGACGCGAATTTTGTTTGGGAGCCACGTCGCATGACCGCGCAATTGTCAGTTAAAGCGACGCAGTGCCGAATCGCAAAAAGGGGCCTGGTCATTTACCTGCATTTTGGTCCGGGTCTTAAGTGGCTAGAGAAGGTATTTTCGGTAAATTTCCCACCAGTATACAAAGAAGTATGTTCCTTATTAGATAAATGGCAACATGGATTTTTACTCATGGTTTGGCCGCTGTAACACCATTAAAATTAATATATTGCCAAAAAAAATTTTGTATTTGTTTCAAGCCATACCAATAGGAATCCTGGGGGCCTACTTTTGGCAAGTAAACACGCTCATTACTAAATTTATCTGGGCCAATAAACGACCAAGGATAAGCAGAAATCAAATGACCCTTCCCAATTGCTATGGGGGCTTAGCAGTACCAGATGTGTCTAAATATCATCAAGCAGTATACTTGGGAAGAGTCATAGATTGGTGCATATACAAGGAACTCAAATTATGGATAGAATTGGAGCTAGAGATGAGTCAGGTACCATTGGGCAGGGCACCTTGGTGTTACGTAAACTTACCGGACCATCTTAAAAAACATCCCTTTATAGGATAAACGTTGTCTATAAGGGCAAAAATCTGCCAAAACCCTAAATACTCGTCAAAGTACTCCCCATTATACCCGGTATTGGGAAATCCAAGCTTTGGACCGGGGATGGAAGTAGGGGCCTTTCAGAAACTCAGAGAGAGGGACTATATGCAGATATCACATTTTTTGCAATCAGACACATGACCCACAATCTCGGCTTTGACGCAACCAGAAGGCCTATTTGAAATAAAACACTGGCAAGCAATACAATTGCGACACTTTTTGGAGTCACTGGGACCAATAAGTAGGTTCAAATGGGAATTGACTAAATCTGAAACATACTGTAATGAGAAGGAACCCCTCAATCGAATAATATCAAAGATATATACGTTGCTAATAGCTCCTCTAGAGAACTATGAGATGCCAGCAATTAAAAAGTAGGGGAGGGATCTCAATAAGATCTTTACACCAGCCCAGTTTCAAAAGATGATATACCTGGTTTAAACACATCAATATGTATCAGAACGCAGGAATTAAACATTCCAAAATTTAAACATAATAAAATAAATTATTGACCAGGTGGTATTATACGCCAGCAAAATTAGGAAGGTTTTTTCCTGAAGTTTCAGATCTGTGCTGGCGATGTAACGGAGATCGAGGAACTTTGCTCCATATATACTGGAAACGCCCAAGATTAGGGAATATTGGCGAGAGGTACGAAAGATATCTAAAAAAATGGTGGCATGTCTGGTGCCAGATGATCCGGGGTTTTTCCTGCTGCATCTCTCGCAATTACCTACACAGGTATATAAAAACTTGGTATAATGCCACATGGACAATGAGGCTAAAGCGTGTATAGCGAAAAATTGGAAAAGCACTAGGCCTCCAACAATTGCTGAATGGCTATAGAGGACCTGGTACTAACGGTACAAGACAGAAAAGAACAATTTAACAAAACTTGGTCAACATGGAACATATTTGCCCAGTCAGAAGAAGGGAAGAGATTAATGGGAAACATAGTTGGGGAGTAGGACCACTTGAGGTATGAGAAATATATGGGAGACCAATACTCATGGACCTCTGTGGGGGCAGAGGAGGGGGAGGGAGACGAGTGTGGGGGGATTAAAATATTATTTTATTTGGGTCCTTTTCCCTTTTTTTTCCCCTTTAGGTTTCATTTGGGAGGGGATGAGTTGGGGGATTATAAAAATGTTAAAAGAGCAAAATGCAGAAGGTTGAGAGAAATAAAAGATAAGGATACTCAGGAGAAAGAGGGGCATAATATTGTGATTTTTTTTGGTAGTACATATATAAGAATACATGGACAGTAAAGTAACGATAATAAAGAAAGAAGAGAGGGAGGAGATTAAAAATAGGTTTAAAGAATGAGAATTGTACCATGTTTTGAAATATAATAGGACATATAAGGCCGCGTACACACGATCGAACATGTCCGCTGAAACTGGCCAGCAGACCAGTTTCAGCGGACATGTTCGATCATGTGTACGGCCTAGCGGACAGGTTTCCACCGAACAAAAGTTTCTAAACATGCTTAGAAACTTGTCCGCTGGAAACCTGTCCGTCGGACATGTCCGATGGTTAGTACGCCCAACCATCGGACCGAAATCCCGCGCATGCGTCGAATTGATTCGACGCATACGTGGAAGCATTGAACTTCCTTTCTCCAGCACGTCGGTGTCTTCTACGTCACCGCGTTCTGGTCCGCAGGGAATTTTGGTCCGATGGTGTGTACACACATCAGACCAAAATATTCCTTCAGACATGTCCGATGAAAACAGTCTGTCAGACCTGTTTCATCGGACATGTCTGATCGTGTGTACGCGGCCTAAATGTACTGATAGATGTACCCTGTTTTTGAAATATATAAATAAAGAAAATATATATATATAAAAATCGTTGTTAGCGCCATTACTAGTAAAAACATGTAGCTGAATACATACAGGGTATTGGCCTAAATTGATGAATAAATTCGATTTTGTTTTAAATAATTGGGTTTGTTTTATAGCAAAAATGCATTTTTTTCTGCCCAAACTCTGCTGTTCCTGAATGGGCTAGTAGTGCGTTTTTTTTTTCTTTTCTTCTTCGTCTAAAGCCTTGTACACACAATCAGTCCATCTGATGAGAACGTTAAAAAAACGATCATGTTAGAACACGGTGACGTAAAACACAACGACGTGCTGAAAAAAATGAAGTTCAATGCTTCCAAGCATGCGTCGACTTTATTCTGAGCATACGTGGATTTTTAACCGATGGTCGTGCCTACTAACGATCGGTTTTGAAAAAATTAAAATTACATTTAAAGCAAGTTGGCTTTTTTTGTTAACCGAAGGTTAAATAACCTATGGGGCTAACACACGATCGGTTTTGACCGATGAAAACGGTCCATCAGACCGTTGTCCTCTGGTAAACCTATCGTGTGTATGAGGCCTTAAAC
This sequence comes from Rana kukunoris, assembly GCA_029574335.1. NCBI lineage: Eukaryota > Metazoa > Chordata > Amphibia > Anura > Ranidae > Rana > Rana kukunoris. Next base: position 275,013,629 of record CM056052.1, read on the forward strand.
ACCTGTGTAGCGATACCCCCGAAGGGGCTGCTGGTAATAGAATGGGATGGCACATTTCCTCAAGGCTTCTTCCGAACGTCTAGGGGTGAATGATGAATGCAATAGTAGAAAAAGGAATGTCCGCAAAGGAATGTCTTTTTATTACCCAGCCGGGTAAAAACAGTAAACAGGTGAAGAACAGGACAGATGAAGGTTGGAAGGAGAATAGCAGATTCAGGCGTACAATAGGGAAACCTGCTTCTGACAACACTTAGGTTTTCTTTGCCACTCCAGCCAGAGTGGGTATAGCGTACCTGGACAGGTCTCTCTCACCGATCTGGCAGCCAGAGTATCACTGGGAACTTAGGGAGATGTCTCTGCCACAGACCCTCTCTGAATAAACATCAGGGAAACACCACTGCCACATGCCTTCTCTGATTAAAGATACAGAGGTAGCCCTCCTAAGTAAAGTTTCGCCTGGATATTCTTCTTAACGTCGCCCAGGTACCGACTGAAAGAGTAGTCAATCCTTCAGTGTCCAGTACCTTGATCCCGGGTGGTTTGTCTGAATCCTGTTGGACCGCCAGCCTCTCATTGGCGCTCCTCAGATGGACTCCCCACCGAAACAGCCACACTCGCTTGGGACCTTCAAAAGTGGGAACCTAGTCGATTACTGAGTCCCCGTCCTGCTTGAATGTTCCGGACCCACTTAGGCCCGAAACCAGGAACACCACGTAGCACACACGCCCCAGCCAGGTAGGCCATAACGCTAGGGGGGATGTGACCACCCTAAATGTGGGTGCCACCCTCGAAGAAGAAGAACCCAGACCAATGGTGTCTGCTCCATAAGTACCCTCTCCCAGCATGCCCAGAGAGGCCCAAGCCTCCTGATTGGTTGCTTGGAGAGAACACCCAAACCTCAGCTTCTACCGCTGCCACCTATCGTCCTGGGGTGGAACAACACCCCAGCAACAACAGAATGAGCCCACAGCACAGCCAAGCTGAAACAGAGACCCTAATCAAATGATTGCAATTAGAATCAGAGTCACTTATACTCTGATCATTCCTTAAATTTTAATAGCACCGGTACTTGGAAGTACACAGGCGCTACACATGTACATGACTATGTATGCATGCACACATAGGCTAACATTGAGGGGCATTTAGAGGCAAGACATCTCCAAAAGCAGTGTTTAAAAATGTGCATGAGACCTACCAATACCAAGACACTGCCTTGCAATTACCAATAGCATTGTCAGCCTGCCTTGTATGCTCTTTCAGTTGACTGCTTATCTGATGCCAACACAGCAGGCTGACAATAACGCTGCTATCTGCAGGGCAAGGGATTAGTGTTGTTAGCCTACAACAGAAATAGATTTTATGCTTATGAAAACTATACACATTGAGGTATCACAGCAAAAATAGACGTACATACAATATAACCCCTTGCTGACAGACCTTTAACCAATACATAACACCAAGTGACAGGGGTGAGCTTTCTGATTGTGTGATTGCTGTGACTGGCTATCACTGTGAGCCAGTGCTTGGACAAGGTCAGCTAGCACCCAGGGCAAAGATGCCAAGCGGCACCTCCCCAAAATGTATGGGCATTATGTGTCAGCAAAAATCCCTTCCCCTCAAAAATTCAAGCACTGTAGTGGGGCTATAATATCAAAGCGTCTGGGCCCTGCACTAGAGATGCCACTGTCTGTCAGATTTCTATTGTGCAGTGTTTGCTTACTCTCCTTCTCTCCAGATTTGGCTTGTCACCTCCAGCACTAAGCTGACAGGAGTTGTGAAGTAGCCATCACTACTCCTGTCAGCTTGAAGGTAGGAACTCTCTATGTGGTGTCCCCTTTCACCTCACATGATATCATCTTCCCCTCCTGCCCACCCCTTGTCCGGGCCCTGCTGTGAGCACATGATTGGGAGCCTGTTCTCATCTCCTGATTGTTACCAGTGACTGTTAGACATCAGGGGTCTAGACCCTGATATTTCACCAAATTGTAAAAAATATTTAAGAAATAATTTTGCAATAAATAATTATAAAAATAATAAAAAAATAGAAAACCGCTGACACCATCCATTTGCCCTATTGACCCTGTCTACTACTCCACTGACATCATCATTTGCCCTACTGAAACCAACCTCTGCCCTACTGACACATCCACTTCTCTACAGATCATCCATGTGTTAATGCATTTTAAAATGTTTTTTTTTTTTCACAAATTATTTATAATATTTTGTGTGTGTGTGTGTGTGTGTGTGTATATATATATATATATATATATATATATATATATATATATATATATATGTATATATGTATATATATATATATATTGTAATAGTCAGAGTCCCGGTCCCTATGAAATGGGAGGTAAAATGGACACAGGGTTTGCGTGTCTGCGGACCGCAGAACTACAGAGCGTAGCGTTTAAATGGAGAAAAGTGCTCTGTCAGTTTTCTCCAGGTTTTGATAGTTCTGAATGGGGCTGTGTAGTTGGAGATCCTGCAGAGACTTGGGCGGGATGGGGTCTCCAACCCTGTGTCCAGATCTTACAGACAGCCAGCAGGTTGGGTTCCCAGCTGAACACTGACAATATAATCAGGGACTGGTCAGAACAGAGAGGGAGGTGGAAGGTGTGCAGCTGGCTGTTGCTGCAGGACAGACCTGTATGTGGGGATCTGTCTGTCTGTCTGCCCTGGAGACTACATCCCTGGTGTGGGGGGACTTCGTGTCTGAAGGACTGGGAGGCTGGTAGACCTGAGGTGACTAGCGAGTCCAAGAGGGGCTGAAGGAAGTCCGGAAGTCTGGGAGACAGTGGGCTGGAGAACCTGTTGAGGCCAGGAGTGTGCCAGGTTAGCAGGTACAGCAAGGCTAAGTAAGCCTAGGAGCCAGGAGGCTTGGTATTTTTGAGTTCTGTGAACACTACTGGAGAAGAACCCCTGCGTGGGAAATCCTGTATGTGAACTGTTCTTTTTGTTTCCTTCAATAAAAATGGGCTGCCATGCCCTCAAACATAACATTTGACTGCTGTGGACTCGCTAAAAAAACGCATTTACCATTGAGTTAAACCCCCAACGTTTACAATATATATATATATATATATATATATTAGGGTTGTCCAGATACCGATACTAGTATCGGTATCGGGACCGATACCGAGTATTTGCGGGATTACTTGTACTCGCGCAAATGCTCCCGATGCCTAAATAGAATACTTTTTTTGTATTTATCAACATGTTCTGTGAAAATTCTTTGAGTTTTTTACTACGGCGTGACAAGCAAATAAAACATTTTTATTCATTTTTACTCATTTTTATTCTTTTATAATGTCTTGAGTTAGAGTTCTTCATAATTCTAAAGAAAATATCCTTAGTCTGTATTGTGGTTTGAAAACTGTCACATGACATTTAAAAAAAGTATCGGTATTCGTTATCGGCGAGTGCATGAAAAAAAGTATCGGTACTTGTACTCGGTCCTAAAAAAGTGGTATCGGGACAACCTTAAAATATATATATATATATATATATATATATATATATATATATATATATACACACACACACAGTTGTGAAACTGGCGGAAATTGTGAAATTATGGCAATAATATTGAAAATATGACTGATCATGACAAAAAACTGTCTTTTATTTAAAGGGGTTGTAAAGGTACAAGTTTTTTTTACCTTAATGCATCCTAGGTAAAAAAACATCTCACAGCACCGGCCCCCCCCGAGCCCCCGTTGTACTTACCTGACCGTTCGAATCTCCCGGGCACGTCCACGTCGTCCTCTTCGGTTCCCAGCCTGGCCGTTGATTGGCTAGGCTGGGCGGATTGATAGCAGCGCAGCCATTGGCTAGCGCTGCTGTCAATCAGAGCGGATGACGCGGTGCGCCGGGGGCGAAGCCAAGTGATACAGTCGGCGGCTATGGCCGCCGCTGTATCACGGGAGCGCGCTCGCAAAAGCTTTCCACTGTGCGAGCGCCCTCGCATGAAGATGGAATGCTTTTGCGAGGAGGAGCCCAGACGGCCGCCGAGGGACCCCAGAAGACAGGTTTCCGGGCCACTCTGTGCAAAACGAACTGCACAGTGGAGGTAAGTATCACATGTTTGTTATTTTTTTTTTAAAAAAGCCCTGACTTTAGTGTCCCTTTAAGGATAGCAATCACATGAAGCCATTTATTATCACATCATTTTTGGGATCCTTTTTAAATCATAATGATAACAGAAATCACCCAAATGGCCCTGATCAAAAGTTTACATACTCTGGAATGTTTGGCCTTGGTACAGACACAGAAGGTGGCACACACAGGTTACAATGGCAATTAAAGGTTAATTTCCCACATGTGTGGCTTTTTAAATCACAATTAGTGTCTGTGTATAAATAGTCAATGAGATTGTTAGCTCTCACATGGATACACTAAGCAGGCTAGACACTGAGTCATGATGAGTTAGAAAAGAACCGTCAAAAGACCTGCGTAACAAGGTAATGAAACTTTGATACTAAGCCAAGGTCAGGTAGATCAAGAAAGATTTCAGCCACAACTGCCACAGGAACTGTTGGAGATACTAAGAAAAACCCACAGGTAACCTCAGTAGAAATACAAGCTGCTCTGGAAAAAGATGGCGTGGTTGTTTTTAAGGAGCACAATATGATGATACTTAAACAAACAGTCAAGCATGGTAGTGGGAGTGTCATGGTCTAGGGTTGCATGAGTGCTGTCGGCACTGGGGAGCTACAGTTCATTGAGGGAACCATGAATGCCTTCGGAGACTGAGCCGCAGGGCAGTATTCCAACATAACGACCCCAAATACACCTCCAAGACGACCACTGCCTTGCTAAAGAAGCTGAGGGTAAATGTGATGCACTGGCCAAGCATGTCTCCAGACCTAAACCCTATTGAGCATCTGTGGGGCATCCTCAAACGGAAAGTGGAAAAGCGCAAAGTCTCCAACATCCACCAGCTCCGTGATGTCGTCATGAAGGAGTAGAAGAGGACTCCAGTGGCAACCTGTGAAGCTCTGGTGAACTCCGTGCTCAAGAGGGTTAAGACAGTGCTGGAAAATAATGGTGGCCACACAAAATATTGACACTTTGGGCCCAATGTGGACATTTTCACTTATAGGTGTACTCACTTTTGTTGCCAGTGGTTTTGACGTTAATGGCTATGTGCTGAGTTATTTTAAGGGGACAAAAAACGTACACTGTCGTACAAGCTGCACACTCACTACTTTACATTGTAGCAAAGTATAATTTCTTTAGTGTTGTCACATAAAAAGATAATAAAATATTTACAAAAATTAGGGTTGCCATCTCATCCCTTTAACCCCTCCTGCCCAGACCAATTTTCAGCTTTTAGCGCTGACTCACTTTGAATGATAATTGCGCGGTCATACAACGCTGTACCCCAATTTATTTTTTGTCATTTTTTCCCACACAAATAGAGCTTTCTTTTGGTGGTATTTAATCACAGCTGGGGTTTTTATTTTTTGCTAAACAAACAAAAAAACATGGAAAATTTTGAAAAAAATAATCATGTTTCATAGTTTGTTATAACATTTTGCAAACAGGTAATTTTTCTCCTTCATTAATATGCGCTTATGAGGCGGCACTAGTGGGCACTTATAGGCACAAATAAGGTGGCACTGATGGTCACTGATGGGTGGTACTGATGGGTGGTACTGATGGGTGGCACTGATGGGTGACACTGATGGGTGGCACTGATGGGTGGCACTGATGGGTGACACTGATGGGTGGCACTGATGGGTGGCACTGATGGGTGGCACTGATGGGTGACACTGATGGGTGGCACTGTGGGCACTGATGGGTGGCGCTGGTGGTCACTGGTAGGCAGCACTGTTATTCACTGTCAGGTGACACAGATGAGCAGATGGCTGCTCTCCTTCATTGGGACCGATGTCCCTATGACAGCCGCTGGTTTTCGGCTGATAGCTTGAGGAGAAAAAATAGCCAATTACCGGCTCTGTTTACATCACATGATCAGCTGTCATTGGCTGACAGCTGATCACGTGGTAAGGGGTTGGGATTGGGATGCCCCCCAGGCCCTTGGGTCTAGTATGGATTCGGAGGGGACCCTCCACACCAATTTTTTTGGTCCAAGCAGTACTCGCTTGGACCTTGAAGAAGGGGTAACACCCCGAAAGCTTGTCCTGAAAAATTGTATGTTAGTGCAAATAAAAAAAGTATCACGGACAGCACTCAATTTTCTCTATCACAATTGCACTAATATGGCTACAATCACGTCATATATAAAAATGGAAAAATGCACTACAAAAACAAGCAGAAATAACAGCCTACGCATTTCACACTACAAATCAGTGCTTAATCTTGGCAGGCCACATGCCCTCAACATGGGGGGATGGGTGCTTTGGGGCAGGGGGACTCTGCCCCCCCCCACCCCAAAGCACCTTGCCCCCATGTTGATAGGAACAAGGGCCTCTTCCCAACAACCCTTGCCCGGTGGTTGTCGGGGTCTGCAGGTGGGAGGCTTATCGGAATCTGGAAGCCCTCTAACAAGAGGGCCCCCAGATCACGGCCCCCCTCCCTATGTGAATGAGTATGGGGTACATTGTAAAAACAACAGTAGACAGTTTTTGACAAGTCTTTTATTATTATCTTTGTCTCCGGTCTTCCTCCATCTTCTCCCACATCTTCTTCCTCCGTTTTTCTTCTTCTCCCCCTGCTTCTTCTTTCTCTGGTGTCCTTCTTTCTCTGCCACCGCTCCTGACCCTCCTCCCCCAATGTCCTGCCTTTCTTAAATAACGATAGGGGCGTGGTAATCGGATTACGTCACAAAGAGGCCACGTCTCTTATGACGTCACAGACCCATCATGCCCCAGGTGGTGACGTCACAAGGGGCGTGGCCTCTGTGTGGGAGCAGGGGAAGAAGGAGAAGAACGGAGGAAGAAGATGCGGGAGGAGATGGAGGAAGACTGGAGAAAAAGAAGATATTAATAAAAGACTTGTCAAAAACTGTCTACTGTTGTTTTTAACACTACACTACTTTTTTTTTGTGAATGGGTAGGGGTACAATGTACTCCATACTTATTCACATGGGGGTGGGTCGGGATCTAGGGGCCCCCTTCCAGATTCTGATTAGCCCCCCGCCTGCAGACCCCGACAACCACCGGGCAAGGGTTGTCAGGAAGAGGCCCTTGTCCCTGTCAACATGGGGGCAAGGTGCTTTGGAGTGGGTGTGCGCAGAGCCCCTCCCGCCCGAAACACCCTCCCCCCCATGTTAAGGGCATGTGGCCTGGTATGGTTCAGGAGGGGGGGGGGCGGGGGGCGCTCGCTCATCCACTCTGTTTCCTGATCTGCCGGGCTGCATGCTCGGATAAGGGTCTGGTATGGAATTCTTATTTAGTGGGGGGGGGGGGCGGGTCCCCTCCAAATCCATACTAGATCCAAGGGACTGTTATGGACTTGGGGGGGATCCCACGTAGTTTTTTTTTCTCTACCTTTTTTTTGCTAGCAATTCTTTTTTTTTTACATTTAGCGGAAGCCCGCTGGCAGCTGTTGACTCATCGGTTGTTAAGGACATGGCGGCCGGTTTCCCGGCCCCCTCCTTAGCAACCAGCTAGATACAGTGTAAAAAAAAAAACACGTGTCCAAAAACTCGGCAAGCACCGCAAAAAGCACTGCAGAATCGCTCAAAAGCATCATGCATAAATGTGAATCAAGCCTTAAAGGAAATAAATGTAAACTGTGAGTCCAGTGATTCCTTCCCTCCATACCCCAGCTGACTGGATGACACAAGTTCATATCAGTTCTCAGAACTAATACGGGCTCCACCTGGAATATTCATTCGTTAGCAGGCGAGAGGGACACATAAAGTAGCGGTGGATGCTAGCATTTATAAAGAATAAGAAGGCACTCAGTGAGAGACACGTTGGTCTAGTCTCCAGCAGCGCTCCTTCGTGTTCTACATGAGTCACCATAGAACCCCCTCTGGGTCTGTTTTTTTACCGGACACACAGCACACCAAACTCAACACTTCCACACCGCGATGCTTGGCACTGCGCATGCGCCGTCCCTGGGGATCACAGCGTTCCGTTGCTGAGGAGGATGGAGCTGTGTGTGTGAG